>JAVLUX010000029.1:25872500-25902500 GCA_032164185.1 Moxostoma hubbsi | reverse complement strand
TCATAAGGCTCCTTGCAATCCTGAGTGAAATATGTCAACCCCTAAGTCTCTACGATGTTCTGGTTCAAAGATATGTGATTTGTTACTTGGTTGCTAGGGTAACCATATCTGATTGCTATGCAGTAACCAGGGTGATACATATCAAGCCTCCTTTCCATCCTGAGTGAATAAAGTCAACCCGGAAGTCTGTATGAATTTCTGGTGCAGAGATATGTGATTTGTTATTTGGTTGCTAGGGTAACCCTGTCTGGTTGCTATGCAGTTACCAGGGTGATAACTTGTCAAGCCTCCTTTCCATCCTGAGTGAATTAAGTCAACCCGGAAGTCTGTATGAATTTCTGGTGCAGAGATATGTGATTTGTTATTTGGTTGCTAGGGTAACCCTGTCTGGTTGCTATGCAGTTACCAGGGTGATGCATATCAAGGCTACTTTCCATCCTGTGTGAAATATGTCAACCCCTAAGTCTCTACGATGTTCTGGTTCAAAGATATGTGATTTGTTACTTGGTTGCTAGGGTAACCACATCTGGTTGCTAGGCAGTTACCAGAGTGATACATATCAAGCCTCCTTTCCATCCTGAGTGAAATAAGTGAAACAGGAAGTCTCTACGATTTTCTGGTGCAAAGATATGTGATTTGTTACTTGGTTGCTAGGGTAACCCCATCTGGTTGCTAGGCAGTTACCAAGGTGACAGCCAACAGTGCTCCTTGCCATCCTAAGTGAAATAAGTCAACCCGGAAGTCTCTGTGATTTTCTAGTACAGAGATATGTGATTTGTTTCTTGGTTGCTAGGGTAACCCCATCTGGTCGCTAGGCAGTTACCAAGGTGACAGCCAACAATGCTCCTTGCAATCCTGAGTGAAATAAGTCAAACCGGAAGTCTCTGTGATTTTCTTGTGCAGAGATATGTGATTTGTTTTTGGTTGCTAGGGTAACCCCATCTGGTTGCTAGGCAGTTACCAAGGTGACAGCCAACAATGCTCCTTGCCATCCTGAGTGAAATAAGTCAACCCGGAAGTCTCTGTGATTTTCTTGTGCAGAGATTTTTGATTTGTTTCTTGGTTGCTAGGGTAACCCCATCTGGTTGCTAGGCAGTTATCAAGGTGACAGGGAACAATGCTCCATGCCATCCTGAGTGAAATAAGTCAACCCGGAAGTCTCTACGTCATTCTGATCCTAAGATACACATCTTAGTGATTTTGAATGGTTGTCAATGGTTCTTTGTTGCTAGGGTGCTTTAAATGGTTGCTAGGGCGTGGCTAAGTAGTTCACATGATGAAAGCTGAAGGCTGATTACTCACCCAATTAAAACAAAGCAACTATCATGTCTCTAGGACATTCTGATCTGAAGATATCTTACTGTAATTGAAATCAATAAATGTGGTTGCTAGGGTGCTCTAAATTGTTGCTAGGGAGTGGCTTGGCAGCTGCCAATGATGAATCTCCGAAGGCTGCTTGTCAGTATGAATGATATAAACCAACTCCCATGCCTCTGTGACATTCAGAATGGAAGATATTTCTCTTTGGATTTTGGTTGCTAAGGTGCTCGAAAATGGTTGCTAGGGAGGGGCTAGGAAGTGTTGAGGGGATTCATGATTGGCTGTTTTACTGTCCCAAGTCAAACGAGACCACCCTCGTGTTTCTATGATAATTCAGTCCGGAGAAATCCCTTTGATCTCTTTCAATGGAATTCTATGGGACTTGTTGCTAAGGTGCTGTAAATGGTTGCTAGGGCATGGCTTGATAGCTTCACAATGATCCTGAGAGACTGATTGGTCGTCTGAGTAAAATGAGCCCGCCCCCTTGTCTCTAAGACACTGTTATCCAGAGTTATGTTCAATACAATATCTACCATAGACTTAACATTGGGGCAAATTTGGGCAGCTCCTGCCCCCAAGGGGTGCAACTTTTACCCCATTGTGAGGTATGTTCTCACAGCGCCTGTCAGCCTCTTCAAATGTGGTAAATCACACGTCTCTGTGAAATCCTCGCTCTGAGCTATGACTCGTCAAAGTTCGGCGCAATGTTAAGTCAATGGGATTTTTTGCCCAATTTTTTGCCCCTGGGGCAAATACCGTACCCCCGATCGCTTGTAAAAGTCACAGAACACCATTCCCAAATAATCCGCACGATTTGACGCCTCATTTGTGGGTCTGCGACCAAAAAAATTTTCAAAAAATTCCATTGACTTACATTGGGGCAATTTTGGGCAGCTCCTGCCCCCCAGGGGTAAAACTTTTACCCCATTGTGAGGTATGTTCTCACAGAGCCTGTCAGCCTCTTCAAATCTCGTAAATCACACGTCTCTGTGAAATCCTCGCTCTGAGCTATGACTCGTCAAAGTTCGGCTCAATGTTAAGTCAATGGGATTTTTTGCCCAATTTTTTGCCCCTGGGGCAAACACCGTACCCCCGATCGCTTAGAAAAGATATAGCACACTATTCGGGATTAGTCTGAAGGTCTGTGCAGAGTTTGGTGCATGTAGCTTAAAAGCTCTAGGAGGAGTTAGATTTAGAAATTTAGTCTCAGAATAATAATAATAATAATAATAAGTTTAAATAGGATTTCAGTAAGTTGGCTTTCTCAAGCCAACCTAACTAGATTAAAAAGTTTGAGTACAAACTTTAGGTTGGCTTGAGAAAGCCTAGCATAAAGTTTGAAGTAGCTTTAAAAGTTTGAAGATTTAAGGTTTTTAGTTTGATGTAATTATTAGTAGTTTTCAATGTTCAAAGTTTAGAGATTATAAAACTATTCAGTCTATCAAATAGATTAGATAGATAGATAGATAGATATTGACCCTCAGATAGATAGATAGCTAGATAGATAGCTAGATAGATAGATAGATAGATAGATAAATAGATAGATAGATAGATATTGACCATCAGATAGATAGATAGATAGATAGATAGATAGATAGTTATTGACCCTCCGATAGATAGATAGATAGATAGATAGATAGATATTGACCCTCAGATAGATAGATAGATAGATAGATAGATAGTTATTGACCCTCAGATAGATAGATAGATAGATAGATATTGATCCTTAGATAGATAGATAGATATTGACCCTCAGATAGATAGATAGATAGATAGATAGATAGATAGATAGATAGATAGATAGATAGATAGATATTGACCCTCAGATAGATAGATTGATAGATAGATAGATATTGACCCTCAGATAGATAGATAGAGACCCTCAGATAGATAGATAGATAGACAGATAGATAGATAGATAGATAGATAGATAGATAGATAGATAGATAGATAGATATTGACCCATAGATAGATAGATAGATAGATAGATAGATAGATATTAACCCTCAGATAGATAGATAGATAGATAGATAGATAGATAGTTATTGACCCTCAGATAGATAGATAGATAGATAGATATTGACCCTCAGATAGATAGATTGATAGATAGATAGATATTGACCCTCAGATAGATAGATAGAGACCCTCAGATAGATAGATAGATAGATATTGACCCATAGATAGAGAGATAGATAGATAGATAGATATTAACCCTCAGATAGATAGATAGTTCGAAAGATAGATATAGATAGATTGATAAATAGACAGACAGACATACAGATAGATAGATAGATCCTTGCAACCCTGAGTCCCATGAACAAAACCAGAAGTCTTTATGTTGTTCTGGTGCAGAGATATGTAATTTGTTACTTGGTTGCTAGGGTAACCCTATCTGGTTGCTAGGCAGTTACCAGAGTAATACATATCAAGGCTACTTTCCATCATGAGTGAAATAAGTCAACCTGGAAGTCTCTACGATTTTCTGTTAAATAGATATGTGATTTGTTACTTGGTTGCTAGGCTATCCCCATCTGGTTGCTAGGCAGTTACCAAAGTGTTACTCATAAGGCTCCTTGCAATCCTGAGTGAAATATGTCAACCCCTAAGTCTCTACGATGTTCTGGTTCAAAGATATGTGATTTGTTACTTGGTTGCTAGGGTAACCCTGTCTGGTTGCTATGCAGTTACCAGGGTGATACTTATCAAGCCTCCTTTCCATCTTGAGTGAATAAAGTCAACCCGCAAGTCTGTATGATTTAATGGTGCAGAGATATGTGATTTGTTATTTGGTTGCTAGGGTAACCCTGTCTGGTTGCTATGCAGTTACCAGGGTGATCCTTATCAAGCCTCCTTTCCATCCTGAGTGAATTAAGTCAACCCAGATGTCTCTACGGTTTTCTGGAGCAGAAATATATGATTTGTTACTTGGTTGCTAGGGTAACCCAATCTGGTTGCTAGGCAGTTACCAGAGTGATGCATATCAAGGCTACTTTCCATCCTGAGTGAAATAAGTGAAACAGGAAGTCTCTACGATTTTCTGTTAAATAGATATGTGATTTGTTACTTGGTTGCTAGGGTAACCCCATCTGGTTGCTAGGCAGTTACCAAAGTGATACTCATAAGGCTCCTTGCAATCCTGAGTGAAATATGTCAACCCCTAAGTCTCTACGATGTTCTGGTTCAAAGATATGTGATTTGTTACTTGGTTGCTAGGGTAACCATATCTGGTTGCTATGCAGTAACCAGGGTGATACATATCAAGCCTCCTTTCCATCCTGAGTGAATAAAGTCAACCCGGAAGTCTGTATGAATTTCTGGTGCAGAGATATGCGATTTGTTATTTGGTTGCTAGGGTAACCCTGTCTGGTTGCTATGCAGTTACCAGGGTGATAACTTGTCAAGCCTCCTTTCCATCCTGAGTGAATTAAGTCAACCCGGAAGTCTGTATGAATTTCTGGTGCAGAGATATGTGATTTGTTATTTGGTTGCTAGGGTAACCCTGTCTGGTTGCTATGCAGTTACCAGGGTGATGCATATCAAGGCTACTTTCCATCCTGTGTGAAATATGTCAACCCCTAAGTCTCTACGATGTTCTGGTTCAAAGATATGTGATTTGTTACTTGGTTGCTAGGGTAACCACATCTGGTTGCTAGGCAGTTACCAGAGTGATACATATCAAGCCTCCTTTCCATCCTGAGTGAAATAAGTGAAACAGGAAGTCTCTACGATTTTCTGGTGCAAAGATATGTGATTTGTTACTTGGTTGCTAGGGTAACCCCATCTGGTTGCTAGGCAGTTACCAAGGTGACAGCCAACAGTGCTCCTTGCCATCCTGAGTGAAATAAGTCAACCCGGAAGTCTCTGTGATTTTCTAGTACAGAGATATGTGATTTGTTTCTTGGTTGCTAGGGTAACCCCATCTGGTCGCTAGGCAGTTACCAAGGTGACAGCCAACAATGCTCCTTGCAATCCTGAGTGAAATAAGTCAACCCAGATTTCTCTGTGATTTTCTAGTACAGAGATATGTGATTTGTTTCTTGGTTGCTAGGGTAACCCCATCTGGTTGCTAGGCAGTTACCAAGGTGACAGGCAACAATGCTCCTTGCCATCCTTAGTGAAATAAGTCAACCCGTAAGTCTCTGTGATTTTCTTGTGCAGAGATATGTGATTTGTTACTTGGTTGCTAAGGTAACCCCATCTGGTTGCTAGGCAGTTACCAAGGTGACAGGCAACAATGCTCCTTGCCATCCTGAGTGAAATAAGTCAACCCGGAAGTCTCTACGTCATTCTGATCCTAAGATACACATCTTAGTGATTTTGAATGGATGTCAATGGTTCTTTGTTGCTAGGGTGCTTTAAATGGTTGCTAGGGCGTGGCTAAGTAGTTCACATGATGAAAGCTGAAGACTGATTACTCACCCAATGAAAACAAAGCAACTATCATGTCTCTAGGACATTCTGATATGAAGATATCTTACTGTAAATGAAATCAATAAATGTGGTTGCTAGGGTGCTCTAAATTGTTGCTAGGGAGTGGCTTGGCAGCTGCCAATGATGAATCTCCAAAGGCTGCTTGTCAATATGAATGATATAAACCAACTCCCATGCTTCTGTGACATTCAGAATGGAAGATATCTCTCTTTGGATTTTGGTTGCTAAGGTGCTCGAAAATGGTTGCTAGGGAGGGGCTAGGAAGTGTTGAGGGGATTCATGATTGGCTGTTTTACTGCCCCAAGTCAAACGAGACCACCCTCGTGTTTCTATGATAATTCAGTCCAGAGAAATCCCTTTGATCTTTTTCAAAGGAAGTCTATGGGAATTGTTGCTAAGGTGCTGTAAATGGTTGCTAGGGCGTGGCTTGATAGCTTCACAATGATCCTGAGAGACTGATTGGTCGTCTGAGTAAAATGAGCCCGCCCCCTTGTCTGTAAGACACTGTGATCCAGAGTTATGTTCAATACAAAATCTACCATAGACTTAACATTGGGGCAAATTTGGGCAGCTCCTGCCCCCCAGGGGTAAAACTTTTACCCCACTGTGAGGTACGTTCTCACAGAGCCTGTCAGCCTCTTCAAATGAGGTAAATCACACGTCTCTGTGAAATCCTCGCTCTGAGCTATGACTCGTCAAAATTCGGCTCAATGTTAAGTCAATGGGATTGTTTGCCCAATTTTTTGCCCCTGGGGCAAACACCGTACCCCCGATCGCTTATAAAAGTCATAGCACACCATTCCCAAATAATCCGCACGATTTGACGCCTCATTCGTGGGTCAGCGACCAAAAATTTTTGCAAAAAATTCCATTGACTTACATTGGGGCAATTTTGGGCAGCTCCTGCCCCCCAGGGGTAAAACTTTTACCCCATTGTGAGGTATGTTCTCACAGAGCCTGTCAGCCTCTTCAAATGTGGTAAATCACATGTCTCTGCGAAATCCTCGCTCTGAGCTATGACTCGTCAAAGTTCGGCTCAATGTTAAGTCAATGGGATTTTTTGCCCAATTTTTTGCCCCTGGGGCAAACACCGTACCCCCGATCGCTTAGAAAAGATATAGCACACTATTCGGGATTAGTCTGAAGGTCTGTGCAGAGTTTGGTGCATGTAGCTTAAAAGCTCTAGGAGGAGTTAGATTTAGAAATTTAGTCTCAGAATAATAATAATAATAATAATAAGTTTAAATAGGATTTCAGTAAGTTGGCTTTCTCAAGCCAACCTAATAATAATAAGTTTAAATAGGATTTCAGTAAGTTGGCTTTCTCAAGCCAACCTAAAAAATGGGGTAAAAATAATCTATGATCAGTTTGATACCACTTACTGTCATATACTGATTTTATAAATACATATACGAGCCTTTTTTATTCAATAAACTAATGCTGTGTATAAATTCCTGGTTTAGTGTTTATTGTAGCCTATTAGATGGGTGATGTCTAGTTATGTATTCCTTCTACTGCGACTGTTGTGTTGAGGTTCACGATACACGATAAACAGTGTATAAATCGCGACACTTTTCGCGTTATAAATCTTAAGATGAAACATAGTGAAGGTCAGTTTAATTTCATCAAACATTTAGAGTTTATAGTATGACTTATAAATAGACATACGTACCTTAAATTTTTCCACAGGTAATGGTCAATGACCGATGGTCAGTTATAGTTTCCTAATATACAAAACTAATACAAATACAACCCTAACACTTAATGACTATTACTAATACTAACACATTAACGTTAATTACTCAACTACTAAAGCGAAATACACACTAAATTTTAAAAACGTGTAACTAAAAATTAACAAATTATTATCAGAAAGCACATTGGATTTCCAGTCAGCTGTTTAACGGAATTAACAGTAGGTCGCGAGACAATCACTTTGAAATTCGCGCCACAAGCACATTGAGTGACAGTTTGGCCCGTGGCCAGTTCTGTATATTTTGTAATGGACCTTTTTCCACAGGCTGTGACGCATTTCCGTAATTAACATAAATCTGGCAAAGTTTTATATTTTTATTATTAAAGAAAATTTACATTTATAATTGTACTTATATTACCCTGGTAATAAAAATAGAAAACACTGCTGTTGCTGATGGAGTGACTGTAAATTTGACATCTTTAAACAGACATCTTAGCGTTATATATAAGCGTGTAGTCTGGGTATTTTTCTTAAAAATAAAATGGGGGCAATATTTGGAGGGTTTAAAGGCAGAAATGTAAAGCTTATACTTTTATAAATCACCTACTTAAATAATTTTGTCAAAACTCGTGTATTATTTGAGCTGTAAAGTTGTTTATATCACTATTTTGATAGTGTAATTTTAGGGTTTACGGTGTTAAGTCGTCATGGCAACAAAGTTGTACAATTGGATTTAACTTAACACAAAAAGTTGGTAAGCGATTTTATCGAAATAAAATCAAGTTAACACGTTTACTTCTTGTGGCTATACTTTTGAAACCTAGATGTTTGCTTTTTTAAGGAAAATGAGGAACGAAACAAAAAAAACATTTGTGGTAAATAAACATGCCACACATGCTGAACCTTGAACCGTTGAGCATTTGTTTTAACTCGTTTCTTTTAGTAGAAATTATTTAGGACTTTTAGTACATTTATTTCGAAACTACGCCCATAGACATAATATGTCTACTACGCCATTCAAAACCCATCCGGAGGTGAACGCTAAAGTACCGGAAGTAGTCGGTCTGTTGTCGTTGATCGAGTGCAACTCACAAGCTGCTTTCAGAGGCGCTGGGCTCCACAGATGTTAAACAACGTTGGGTGTTAAAGTCTTGAAGCATGTATTTATATGTGGATGTTTTATTTTTCAATTGTCTATTGTTTTAAATTGTTTTACTTTATATCAAATTGATCTCGAATCCTGGATGGGATAGATTGACTCTTAGCGGCTCATGTTATACTGATACCTTGTGTTAAACAAAGATGTTTCACACTCCCGCTGTAGATACGTTATTTACCGTAAACACGCGCCGTTTAGTTCGTCTGTGTCTTGTTCATAATTAATACGTTTATACAGGGCTTTGTACAGTATCAATAGAGGGTTTATGATGCTACGAATGCCATTATTATTTATTTTGTGATTTGCCATGTTAAGGTCGTATGGATTTGAATTAGTTTAAAAATGTGCCCCATAGCATTTAATTTAGTTTTTTTTTTTTTTTTTTTTTTTTTAATTATAATTAGCTATTTATAATGTATGTTTTCAAGTTCGTACTTCAATATAAATCACAAGCCTTTAGTATTCTCATGCCACTGGTTGCTTTTTCTCCTCATCATTTATCTTTCTCTCCTCCCATTTAGGTAACAGGAGCAGATTTTCTTCAACTCTTCACCACTTTTATTTTAAGACAGGCTTCCAGCCATGGTGAGGCTCACTATCATTATTTCTAAGTTTAATCAGTTGGGCCTGAATACACTTGGAAGAACTTGACTGATGTGAATAAAGCCCAGAACACACTGAACACCTTTTAGATGAATAGGAACGCCAGGGGCTGGATTCACTAAACAAAACAACAATTTTCTTTGTAATTTCTAACTTTTGAAAGAAAGTTAAGAATATTTTGTATTCCTGAAAAAAAAAAGTTTAGAAAGTTCTGATCTAGGGGCCTGGGTATCTCAGTGAGTAAAAATGCTGACTACCACCCCTGGAGTCACAAGTTTGAATCCAGGGTGTTCTGAGTGATTCCATCCAGGTCTCCTAAGCAACCAAATTGCCCTGGTTGGTTGGGAGGGTAGAGTCACATGGGGTAACCTCCTTGTGGTCGCTATAATGGCTGTGTCGACTGATTACACCGTCAAGGCTGTCTTGTTTCAGAAATGTGAGTAGGACACTTCGAATGCGACCTGCTTTCACGGGAATTCGAAGGATGCATGAGGTGCCACAACCCACAATTCAAAAAAAAAAAAAAAGATAATACCAATTTATCCGTAAATATGATGTTCAAACACAAGGAATGTTAATTCCCAAGTTGAAGTACCTCAGTAGATGAGTGCAGAGTATACAATATATGGAATTCTATTAATATATAAAATAAAGTATTAGACTAAATGTACGCCTGTAAAATCTATTTTTTTTCTCTTTACATCATTATTACTCTCCTAAAATGTACCTAATGCATTCCCTTCCAGAGGGACATTGTTCCCTTATCACTCAAATCACTAATGCTTGTTAAAGCGTGCTGTTATAGCAACCATGTTACGTTCAATTTCAGTTTGTCCTACGTAGGCCATCTCGTTTAAACAAGGCTTGTTTAAAGGAGGACACTGTTTACTGCAGCCTTCTACCACGTCCTATCTAGGATGCAGCCTTCAAAACGCGACACAGCCAATGTGGTTCTTGCTCTCAGTGGGGCGTGTGGTGAGTTGTGCATGGATGCCGCAGAGAATAGCGTGGGCCTCCACACATGCAATGTCTCAGTGGTAACGTGTTCAACAAGCCACGTGATAAGATGCTCGGATTGACGCTCTCGGACACACAGGCAACTGAGATCTGTCCTCCGCCACCCACAGTCACTACGCCACCGCGAGGACTTAATAAAAAAATAAGTTATAATTTTTTTTTCTTAAGATTGTGCAAATGCATTGAAATTTTTGAAAAATATGTTCTTAAAAATCATGGAAAATAACATCTTACGGTTAGGATCACATCACAGTTGTCTTAATTTCTAAAAGATAAGATGATTAATGAATTGAACTGGGTTGTTTTAAATGTGATGCATTCAATCATGTTGAGTGTGACGTCACAATGGGCTCTTGTCTTAAGTTTTTTGTTTCTTTGCTTTTCCTCGATGCCAAATTAAAAGTTATCAAATGGTTAGCAGCAAGTAAATTCTCATATGACATTTAATGCCATTAAACTAACACATCGCTTGCACTTTACATACTTTACAAAAAAACTTATCACAAGGTGCTAGTTAAAAGTAAAAAAAAAAAAAGTTAAAAGAAAGTTAAAAGATACATTTATCATTACGATTTACCAGTGTTGAAGTATTTAATTTGTTGTAGGCTATTAGACAAGGCAACTCCATTAGCATGCTAATCAGACAATGTCAAAGCCTTTCTTTTTATTTTTAAGAAAATATTTATTTTTCTTATGAATTTCTGAATTGCACTTATACTAAGAACTTTCTAGATTTTTTTTTTTCTTAACTATTTTGTTAACCCCACCTCAGGAAGGGAGGACCAACTCCCTATTAATGGCTATTGTTTTAAGGAACTTTAATGAGTTCTGAACATAAATATTTTTTTCATTTGTCTCTGATCAGAGTTCTGTAATTGTGCACCCATGTATCATCTCTCTCCCTTTCTTCGTTAGTCTGCTGTGGTGGATCTAAAGACAAAGGAGGAGAAGGATGCCGAGCTAGACAGAAGGATCGAAGCTCTACGGAAAAAGAATGAGGCTTTGGTCAAGAGATATCAGGTGGATTTGAGTGCTGATATTTAATACAATGCCACAACCTTGCCAGTTTGTTTATTTTCTCTATTTTTCTGCCTAACATATTTTCGTTGATGTGACATGCATTCATTGTTTAATCGGGCTTTGAGATGCTCAGATTCAAGGCTTTTAACTTGATTTGATTTTATTCATTTATTTAGCTTGTCTTTCTCTTGTCTCACCAGGAAATACAGGAAGATAAGAAGAAGGCAGAGCAAGAGGGCATCGCTGTGACAACGACTCGCAAACCCCGCCCTCATGAGCCTGACTTGGAACGGAGAAAGACGGAGAAGGAGAACTTCACTGTGACGGTTGACATTTCCAAACCAGCTGGGGTGAGACAGACAAAACCAGTATATTTTCTTAGCTTTGCCATTAAACAAAATGTACATGGCAAAGCAGCCAACTTATTCATATCATTTCCAATTGCCATAATTTGCTCAGTCTGTCAATTGAGTTATTGTTTTAGACCACAGCACGCTTTCATGTACACTTCCCATTCCTCTTATTTGTTTTCTGCCAGTTCTAGTATAGCCAGGAAAATAAAAAGCTCTGATAAATTATGTTTTCTTGCTAAAATGTGTCCATGATTGTTCGTTATTGTGTAGTTACCAGGCCAAAACAAACAAGGCAACAAAGAGTATCGCCATGCCAACTACTTCTAGATATGATACATATTGCGTTACCTATGCCACAGTTCAGTACATCACAATATCACCATTGGAATTCAATTGAAACACATGAGAGGAGTTTCAATCTTTCTTGCAAGGCTCTGATCACTTGTCCAATACATCCAGCAACTCATAGTAGTTCATAGAATAGAGTTTATTTTTTTTTACATGCATCCCGTATACATGCGGCTCGGTCAGTAGGCAGCTTTATCCACAGCAACGTAATTTTCCCATGGTGCTTGTTTAAATAACAAACATGGAATTGGATGAAGACTTTTTTATTTTCTGTTTCAATTTAGTTCCATATATTCCAAAGTTGTTGCTGTGTTTGTTTCCTTAAAACTGTACTATATACTTTTGTGCTCTCTAGCAACATATAATATGCTCAAATATACAAGTACAAGGAGTCAATTTCAGAAGTCACATATTAGTAAACATGTCACAGTAACTTCCCCCGACAACATAGAATTGCGATTGGTAAGCACAAGTAATGTTCTTTTCATACAAGCATGACAAACAATATTAGCTTCAACATCCTTGCCAGCCAACATATCCAAGCATTATAGCAGATAAACAACTTTGCCAAGCGGATAACAGATAAACATCCATTCAGATTGCTGCTATACTGTCCTGAACTGTGTGAGTGTGACTTACTGAACAGAACGTAGTTTCTCCAGCCAAAACATGAGACAGCCGGCTCATCTTTCCTGTTTACGGACATGATGTAAGAACGCAAGGATGAATGCCAAATCTGACCTGACCACTCAAAATATAAATAATTTTTATAGGCTTACCACCGTGAATCAGGGTAAGGTAAGGACATTGTTTTGAACACTGATTGTTTATGTACTCAATAAATAATGGCAATTTGTAAATTTTTAACCAAAAGATCTTATGTAGTGTAGTTTTAAATTTCTATCGCAACGTAAAACTCTGGGATTCCCCCAGTCTACATGCACATATAAGCAAATGTGAGGGACAGTCCATATTTTACATTGGTGTGTAAGGGTTTTTTAGAGTGTATGCTTGTTGGGCTCCAATCTAACAGGTCTGTTAACGCACACTATTCAAAAACATGTAAGAGCACCACTTATGTGTTTACATGTTTACAAAAGCCATGTTTTTTGGTAGAAACCCAGGTGTGTCAAACCACTTTATCTTAATCCCTTAAACGGCGTAAGGAAATCTGCTTTCTCTTTTACTTGACTTTTCAAAATGCATGGAAACCTGGTCATAGAGAGCAAGAGCCTTCTAATTGCCACTCCCATTTCTCACAGCTTTGAGGATTTTAATATCCCACCCAGGGAAGAATGAGACAGGCTGTAGAGCATTTTAATCAATACCTGTAGAGATTCGGTGGATCACAGATGGCCAGTGCAGCTCTGATTGGGCCTCCTATCGTAGTCTGTGAAGGTCATGCCATTCATTGTCTGGTATGTGAGAGAGAGTTGAATATTCCAGAAATATAGCTGTTGAGCTAGACTTAAGACAAACAGGTAAGAGTATTGTCTCCCTCTAAAGAGGCTGATTCACAATTATTTTGTAAGGTACTGTGTCTCAAGAAGTTAACTGAATGGAAATGGTTTAGTGTAAAATTCCAGGATAGTGTCCAGAACTTCAGACATTCAGGAGAGATTTTTAGATGTCAATCAAATCACTTTGTCACACTACAGTGTACACAACTGCAACAGTAGGTGAAAGTCTTATGTGCAGTTCCGAGCAACATAGCAGTCATGACAGTGGCGAGACATATACCAATTTACAATAAACAAATTTACACAACACAATTTACGTATCAAATGTACATATACTTGCACAACACAATACTAATATTGTCAAGAAAACACAAGGATTACCCACTGGTCCAGTTGTCAGCAAGGCAGAAACTTTGTCATATTCAGTATATAATACATTTAGATTTCGAGCACATGTTCATGAGACAACAAGTTTCAGTTTTTAATTCAGTTAGACAACAAGTGGTCATGAAGAGACAAGTACTAGTTTGTCATCTAGACTTGAACAGTGGTTCTCAATGGGTTTTGCTTTTGGATACCAATGTTTAAGTGTTGACCCAACTCTAGAATTTTATATCGTACAAAAGTAAATGTCTTAAAAATAAAACATTGAAATTCATTAATATTACCATAAGCTGCATAGGCCAAACATATACAAAAACTGTTAACATGACATAGGCTGAATAGGAAAATTTCCTTTTTTTTTTTTTTTAAGCCATATTTCCAAGTTAAAACTGAATGTAAATTTTCATGTGTTGAAATACTTTCTCCTATCCCTATCCCAGTCTTTCTATAGCTCTATGTAAATGGCTCCCTGTTTGTTTTTTGAGCTTAGACCTGCCCCAACAACGTTACACAACCAATGGCGTGAGTTGGGGGTGGAACTATCACTTTGTTTGACCAACGGAAGATGGCAGTTTTTAGAAAAACGTTTTGAAAACGTTTTATTTTTGCAATTCCGTTTGGTGGTACAGTAATTACATGTTTAAATTTAAATATTTAAAAAAGATTTAAATAAAAAGTTTACCAAATGCTATAGCTTTTGATTGGACGCAAAGCCATTGACATTAGCCATATAATGCTTTTCTTTTTAAACATTAATAAATGTATTTATTTTACTAACTATTCATGATTATATGGTTGGTTGCACGTTTTACCCTGCTGTCCGTGCCCAAATCGGAACAGACCGGTGACCCACCAGTTTAGAAGCACTGATCTAGAGACTTTAAGGCATGTAGTATGAGCCAATAAATAAGACTTTGCACTTTCTTTCAAGGAAAAGCATATGGTGAGTGACGGGAAGCCTGCCACATATTGTGGTGACCATAGCCTAGAAGAGGGAGAATCTGGTTGGCCTCTCAGTGAGGGCCTCCCCTACAGAGCAGGCTCAGGCCGGCTGAGCAGAGGTGGCCACCGCGGGGGAAGAAGAGAACCTCGCCTAAACAAAGGTGAACCACGGTCGGACTGGCCACCTCAGGATGGAGAAGGTGGAGAGGGCCCTGCTCGCTCTGAACGGCCCTCTAGAGGAGGACGCAGAGGAGGGAGAGGTGGAGGAGGAACACCAGGAGGATCTGGCTCTGATAGGAAATCAAAGGTGATTTTCAGTCACCACTGACATGTTCCACATTAGTTTGTTATTAAAATATTCTTTTAATATTATACATTAACACAGACAGTGATTTGCTGTGACAAAGCAATTTGAAGTAATTTATTTTCAATATGAGTTGCCGATTTGTGTCAAACGGTGTTGCAACAAACATAGTTGACTTTATGCAAATTGATATGAAGCAATGATTGCTGCTGTGAGTGAAGATAGTGGACTTTATAAGGTTCAATTCTGTTATCTAGGAAGGCCTACATTACAATGACTTGGTGAACTCCGGGGACTTTTTGATCACTGTCATTGTGAAATGTACCATTAATATAAGTCTATTGTGGTTTTAACATACAGGTGAAACTCGAAAAATTAGAATATCGTGCAAAAGTTCATTAATTTCAGTAATTCAACTTAAAAGGTGAAACTAATATATTATATAGACTCATTACAAGCAAAGTAAGATATTTCAAGCCTTTATTTGATATAATTTTTATGATTATGGCTTACAGCTTATGAAAATCCCAAATTCAGAATTTCAGAAAATTAGAATATTGTGAAAAGGTTCAGTATTGTAGGCTCAAAGTGTCACACTCTAATCAGCTAATTAATCCAAAACACATGCAAAGGGTTCCTGAGCCTTTAAATGGTCTCTCAGTCTGGTTCAGTTGAATTCACAATCATGGGGAAGACTGCTGACCTGACAGTTGTGCAGGAAACCATCATTGACACCCTCCACAAGGAGGGAAAGCCTCAAAAGGTAATTGCAAAAGAAGTTGGATGTTCTCAAAGTGCTGTATCAAAGCACATTAATAGAAAGTTAAGTGGAAGGGAAAAGTGTGGAAGAAAAAGGTGCACAAGCAGCAGGGATGACCGTAGCCTGGAGAGGATTGTCAGGAAAAGGCCATTCAAATGTGTGGGGGAGTTTCACAAGGAGTGGACTGAGGCTGGAGTTACTGCATCAAGAGCCACCACACACAGACCTGTCCTGGACATGGGCTTCAAATGTCGTATTCCTCTTGTCAAGCCGCTCCTGAACAACAAACAACGTCAGAAGCGTCTTACCTGGGCTAAAGAAAAAAAGAACTGGTCTGTTGCTCAGTGGTCCAAAGTCCTCTTTTCTGATGAGAGCAAATTTTGCATCTCATTTGGAAACCAAGGTCCCAGAATCTGGAGGAAGAATGGAGAGGCACACAATCCAAGATGCTTGAAGTCCAGTGTGAAGTTTCCACAGTCTGTGTTGGTTTGGGGAGCCATGTCATCGGCTGGTGTTGGTCCACTGTGCTTTATTAATTCCAGAGTCAACGCAGCCGTCTACCGGGACATTTTAAAGCACTTCATGCTTCCTTCAGCAGACAAGCTTTATGGAGATGCTGACTTCATTTTCCAGCAGGACTTGGCACCTGCCCACACTGCCAAAAGTACCAAAACCTGGTTCAATGACCATGGTATTACTGTGCTTGATTGGCCAGCAAACTCGCCTGACCTGAACCCCATAGAGAATCTATGGGGCATTGCCAAGAGAAAGATAAGAGACATGAGACCAAACAATGCAGAAGAGCTGAAGGCCGCTATTGAAGCATCTTGGTCTTCCATAACACCTTAGCAGTGCCACAGGCTGATAGCATCCATGCCACGCCGCATTGAGGCAGTAATTAATGCAAAAGGGGCCCAAACCAAGTACTGAGTACATATGCATGATTATACTTTTCAGAGGGCCGACATTTCTGTATTTAAAATCCTTTTTTTTTATTGATTTCATGTAATATTCTAATTTTCTGAGATTCTGAATTTGGGGTTTTCATAAGCTGTAAGCCATAATCATAAAAATTATATCAAATAAAGGCTTGAAATATCTTACTTTGCTTGTAATGAGTCTATATAATATATTAGTTTCACCTTTTAAGTTGAATTACTGAAATTAATGAACTTTTGCAAGATATTCTAATTTTTCGAGTTTCACCTGTATATGAACTGTGTCTTTTAGATACCATACATTGACAACATCATGTCATACAAAGTAATTTGCACATCAGCCATTTCTAAACATTCATTATAAGGGGCCATTCACACCAAACGTGTTTTTGTATGTATCTGCATCTTTTTAAATTTTTTAATGTTTCTCAAGGTGCCTGTGTGTTTTATTAGTTGTGCTGTATTTAACTTTTTAAGTGTACAAATGCATTCAGTCTGATTTTGAATGGCCTTTTCAACCTGTTGTCCAATTTCACTTCTTCAGGAGTGGGAGGAGAAGAGAAGGCAGAACATAGAAAAGATGAATGAAGAGATGGAAAAGATTGCTGAATATGAGAGTGGTCAAAGGGTAAGTTTTTTTTTTTTTTTTTTTTTTTTAAATATATATTTGTTTGACAAATGGCAGATGGGGAGTGTGTTTAGGAAAGCTGTTTGAATAAATAGAATTATTTTCGCAGTTCTGTTCGGTGGGACTAATTGTGCAGAAAATAAACACTTCAGCTGAAAACATTTCTTTTCCAGGCTGAAAGAGAGAAGAACCCCACACGGAACTTCCTGGATGATCCCCGGCGTAGTGGACCGGTACCAGACACCGACCGCAAGGAGGGAAGCAGACGACACGTGCGCAACTGGGGTGGAGTCGACTTTGACAATGTGAAGACTGGGACAGAGGTCGAGAAAGATTGGATGGTACAGAATTTGTGTGATTTCTCCTTAAACTATATACATTCAAGCTTTTGTATTATTTGTTATATGAAGTCCCTGCCTTATTGCTTTTCACAGTCTCAGTCTCTCTTTGTATCTTATAAAAGAATCGTAGGCCAAGTGGTAAAGGCTCAGTGGATATGACACTGTCCATGACTGGTCGGGAGAGAGCGGAGTATCTCCGCTGGAAGAAGGAACGTGAGCAGATTGATGAGGAACGACTGGCTCGGCATCGTAATGCAACCGGCCAATGGAGACGGGAGTGGGATGCCCAGAAAACAGACCAGGAATTCTGCAGGTCTGAAAAAGTCTTAAGTTGCCCTTTTGCGAATTAAGGCCTTAAAAAGGTCTTAAATCAGAGCAACAAGTCTAAAATTCATAAGGTCATTGTATTAAATGTTGCATGAGGGATTGGTTTCTTGTTGGTTTTTCTCATCGCTTTAAAGTAATTTCTGAGCATGAATATCCTCATACCAAATTTGCGGTCTCTAGGACGAACTCTATACCACCACCACCAGTTAAAAAATGTACTTTTCTTTTGCGTGTATCTTTTGAACCATTTGTCCTAGAAATTATTATGGAATTATGCCCTTCATGATACAAAAGGTCTGCTTAAATTAAAACTCCACCCATTACATTGGCTGCCATTTTGGATTATGATGTTTATTCACAACTATTCCTGCAAACTTTGCCCGATTTGCCAAAACAGTGGCTCAAAATAATCTGCTGACTGATTTGCACAAAATAAATAATACCAAATTATGATTTTGCACAAATTTAACAAGGTTGACATAAAAAAGGAAGTGAGACTATATCTTGCCAGTGGTTTGTCCTATTAAAATTAAACTTGGTAAGCTTTATCACAAACATGATCTGAGGGTACATGCAAAGTGTGATTACAGCACCACCTATGGGTCAAGAAATGTAAAAATAGCTATTTTTGCCCGTAACTTTTGAACTGTAAAATTTGTTTCGGTTTGGTGTCTACAGGATTCCTTGTGTCATGAGGATTTGAAGAATCAGCCATATATAATTGTTCCCATAGCAGCCATACTCCCTATCTGGCATGGCATCAGCTTTTCATCAAAAATGAAATATCTTTTGAATGTATTGTCAGATTTATAAGAAATTTGGTATGCATCATTGAAAAGTGTCCTGAGCATACCAGAGTAGTTTAGAGACGGTGCCACCTATAGTTTAAAAGAGAACCCACATTTGTGTGCTGACTGCTACCTTAGAATGTGTTTTTCCCATTTGTGAATAATGTCAACTGAGTGGCACAGTGTTTCATACATTTTGCATGTATATTTAGAGAGCGATGCAATGACATTTTGTTCCCTTATATTTATTCCTTAAATTTATTTTAGTTGGTCTTGAAATGGTCTTAAGTCTTGAATTTAGCTTCATTAAACCTGCTGAAACCCTGACAGACACACTGTGAGTGCTCACTAAAACAAATATAAATATGCTGCTGCAGAGCTACTATACAGTATGCTTTAGTAGTTCCTAGGGATTTTCATGACTAATTGATGATCGAATAATTATCATTGATAATTTAATTGATTCATCTTATTGTCGATTAGTCAATTTCAGCAAAATAAAGTGTTTCTTAATTTTACAAAGAGGTGGTGTAAACAGTCCACCTGTTTATTTAAATGACAATTATGAAAATTTCAGAAAATTGATGTCCCTAATAGTTACCAATTAATTTGTTGCACAGTGTGTTTCGGCTATTTTCTATTAAAAATAACAAAAACTTGAAATGTGGAAGTAGTAGAATCGGATGTCATGGGACACTTAATATCAGCTCTTACGGTTTTATAGTTGTGAAAGCCTTTAATAATTGGAGGAGTGAGAAGATTGGTGGACAAATATTGGAGTAATGCATGCTGACAGTGTGAGAATGAGAGAACAAGTGACCCTGTGGTGTTTTCACAGGTTCAAGGAGGAATCAGCTGTGGCCGGAGATGGCACACCAGAACAAAATATCAGGAGAGGTAAATCAGACTCACCCACAATTCCCAAAGTGACTAGATGACAAACTCAATTCTAGGGCTGAACAATTTTGAGAAAAAATCTAATATGATTAGAGGGGGGAAAAATTATTTGAACATTATGATTATTGACATCAAATAAAAATTAAACTAGTAAGTGTTTCTATTTGACCAAAATTAAGTAATGGGCAAATATGCTCTACTACCAATACAAATACTGTTCATGAAAGGTTGTTCACAATTGAGTCCTTGTTAAACCACACTAAATAAATTAAAATACAGTGAAATATATAGGGGAAAAAACAGATTCTCCTCATCTTCACATTGTATCTGTTCACTGTGTACCTGTTTGTCAACTTTTCATCATTATCTTTTGGAACCCAATAAAAATGTATTATTAACACTAAACCCTATCTCCCCCCCCATTATTTCTAAATCATTACCCTATTTAATATTTTCTTAACCTGCATGTAGCATAGCTGTAATTTTGGGGGTACACTAAAGTCCCTGGTAAACTTCGGATCGGTTCACGTCTGTTCAACCATTTTGCATTTGTTAATTTACTCTTCTGATCATGAGCGATTACGAACGTGTTTGATGCATGCCCACTTATTTGTGGTACTCTTGTAGTACAGTCAATTGCAGGCACACTCTTATAGTACTGTGCGCATATTACACAACTCTCTGTCTTGTCATGGAAGTCGTAGCATTTTCAAATTACATGACGATTCGGAAACGGGTGAACATATTACAAAAGTGAAACGAGATACGAAAAAAATGCATGATCATATGTTATGCATTTCAGAATATGATGTGTATGTTTTTAATCATATATTTTATTGGTTACAATATGAATAAGTACCTCATAATGTAAAATCTACCTATTTGCTTACCTGACTGTCCAAGAGAATTGGCATTTTCTCACCAACTCTTCTCTTTCTCCACCCGGTTGCGGTACAGTTCAGAGGAAATGTCCAATATGCGCTGTTGCCTGCCAATGTTCCACTAATTTTTCCTCCATTTCTTCAGTCCAATGAGACTTTCTTGATACCGCAGCCATGCTAGTTGATGTTCTGTTGCAGGTACATCAGGACGACTCCTACTGAAACTTCCCATGCCCCTTTTCTTGCTCTCTCATTGGCTTTAGGTCAACGCTGCAGTTGTAATTTGTCAATACGTATTTCACATTGCGCAATTTGGAATCGCAGACAGGTCCAGATATTTAACATGCTAGATATCTCGCTGACATCGGCGACACGTCAACGCTTCTCTCAAATTGCGTCTTTGATAATTCATACATTGCGTTCATTGCTCACGGTAGCGAGCTCCGATTTGCCTACGATTTCAGGCTTTTGTCGGCAATCTCCACAAAACTATCGGTGAGCAAAAATCGGGCTTAAAATCGTGTAGTGTAAACTCTGCATTATTCAGACATGATATACTGTAACATCAGTAGAGAACATTTATCAATAATTTATTGTGCTTCTGCTTGTTTTTGTGGCTATTTTGATGATGTTCTGTGCTGTGGTCTCTTTTAGCAGCTAGGGGGCGCAATGCTCATGTACAGCAACGCAGTGGATCTTCAGGTCAGCTTAAGTCATGGGACTGTATGTGTGCGTGGCGAGTGTGTCTATCCTGCTTCACCAAATGGCCCTTGCCTGAGTGCAAAGCATTAGCTGTTTCTACTTGCTTTCCACTCCATTATAAATTACAGTGGGTGTGCATTTGGCTGATCGATTATCTATTGTTTGATGCAGTTTCCTGGATAGCTGAGAGAATATTTTTCCTGTAATATTCCCTCATCATTGCTTTCAGTCATTAATTAAAATTAGCTTCTAAGTTATTTAGCTAAACAGAAAATATGAACCCAGCCACTCCCTCTGTTCTTGACTTGTAAGTTCCTTGATATACCCTTTTCTCATAATAAAAAAAAACTCACAGTAAAAGATGAGGTTATTCTATCAATTATAACATTAAAGATGAAGTGCATGATTTCTACGCCACTAGCATCACTAAACTAAACTGCTGTAGCTCAGTTATTACTGTGCATGTAAATGTACAGTGTTTTAAATGGGCCTGTTAACAGGTTTTATTGCCATTTCAGTTTTAGGTCCCTTGTCCTCCGGGCATGTTTGAAATGAGGACATCAGCACGACACCTAAAATAAGATTAATAACTAATGCGGCATTATGCACAAATCCATTATTTAAAAAAAAAAAAAACTTTGTAGATCTATGTGTAGCTGTTGTAAGTAGCCAAGTTTGAATCTGGTTACAAATACAAGTTCTTAGTGTAGAACTGTAAAATACTTCCAAATTGGCTAATACTGAAGCTGCCCAAAGGTTGTCATTCTTCACCAGACTGTCACCAGAATCTTAACATTATAAGCATTAAAGGTAGGCTTCCTTCTTCTGATACATTTGCTAATGTCTTGCTCAATTGTTTGGCTTTGAGTGTTTAACAAACCCAGCATCTTCCTCACAACCTTCAAGTGAAATCTCATCACAGTGCTGTCAGATCAAGGGCACATTTGCATGCTTTTTTTCATCCGTTACCCTCTTCCCATCCTGAGGAGTGATACATTGAGGAGCTATCTATCACAATGACAGTGGGCATCTGTTACTATGAGCCCATCGCTCTCCTCTGCAGATTTCATATGAAGAATTGTTTTCCAAGGTCTTGCTGAACCCCATGACACTATTCAAGGATAAATATTGCTCTAATCTCTTATACAGAAGACAGCAAGAGGCCACCTAGAGACCCCAGTTTCGGGGACTTCTTGGGGCAGACCAAATCCAGACAAGGTGGCCATGGGAGAGGGAAGGGTCGGGGTCAAGGCAAGAGCTACAGGTATGAAATAATTCACCTCACTACTGAAAATTATACATTTTTTCTTGACTGCTCAAGCCTTGGTATGTGTATATATATATATATATATATATGTATATGTATATGTATATGTATATGTATATATATATATATATATATATATATATATATATATATATATATATATACATACAAAAAAATCATACTGCCCAGCCATAGTAGTTCCCATTATGTTTTTTCCTGGTGTTTTGGCAGTATACCGTATTGTTTTGACATTTACTACAGCAGATGATCTCTAGTTCATTAAATAGTATTTTATGTTCTCCGTATACTTTTATTGAAAAAAAAAAAAAACAAACAGTACTTTTGTTCTTAAAGCATGCATGATAACCGGTGGGAAGGAGAAAATGAAGAGGAGAAAGGAAGGAAGGAGGAGCAAGAAACTGAAAAGGAGAAGGACAAAGAAAAGGACAATGAGAAAAAAGATAAACCCAAAGCGCCGTTATTAGAGAAGGTAAGATGCCTTCTAGTTTTAGAGTTCCAAGTGTTCATTTTAAGATCCATGTGAATGACAGTAGTGCGTGTATTTTTTTTTTTTCTGTTCCTCTCTCCTCCTGCTGTGGAGAAGACGGGTGATGAAGGACTTGCTGAAGATGACGAAGAATGGGAGGATGCCAGTGATGGTGAGGAGGACGATGAGGAAGAAGATGAAAAAGGAGAGCACGGAGAAGACAAAGAATCCACAAAAAATGTTAAACCAACAAAAAAGAAACCTACCTCTCCTGCACCCTCTACTCCAAGCCCAAAAGTGCAGCGAACTCCCAGACCCAAAGTCCACATCCCTTCCCCACAGGAAACACTCAGTATGCCTGAAGGGCTCAAGCCACCCAGCCCCTTCTTCCCACTGGAGGGCCACCAGCCAGTGTCAGACTGGGGTGAGGAGATGGAGATGCTTTCTCCTAGAAGTAGTCTGGGTGAGAGCCCTCTGAGGCCCAGCAGCAACGAAAGCAGCCCAGCCCAGCTGAAGAGCAACGAGGCTGAGCATTATACAACCCCCGGCCAGCCAGAAGAACCAGATAAAAAGAAAAGCACATCTACAGGTAGGGTCATGGTGGGCTTTATTCAGTACATCATAGATTCCTGGGAACTAGTATTAATGTGATTCATGACTTTACATATTTCACTTTAATACAATTTAATTTCTTTTGTCAAAATGCTTTCTAATTCTGATTAACAGTTTTTATTGATTCATACAATTAACAAAGAAAAGAAAAACATATATTCACAGAATCAATATTCAACCCCCACTATTACCCCTCCCAATCCCCAACCCCATCCTGACCCTCAAGAAACATTCCTGTGGTCACATGTGTATAAATCAATCAATAAATAAATAATCACACACATTTAAAACAATCCACTGCCCCTCCCTGTGAGCCCTCCAAGATTACCAAATAGCAGCCCCATTTCCCATCAAATGACTCCCAAGTTCCCCAGCCTTCTACATAACACTTCCTCAAAAGCCACCACCCTCCCCATCTCCTAGCAGCACTCTTGAAATGAGTGTGCTCCAGCTGACTTCCATCCCCTTAAAACAATCTGTCTACCAATTATAACACTGGTTTGGACCACATTTTTAAAATGCTTTCTTATTTAGTAATTTCATGTGCAGAGACATCTGTAAGTTATGTTATGTTACATTCCAGAAGAGTGTAAACACTAGCTATGTATCACTTTCAAAACATTAATCGGTTTCTTTCAGCGGTCTAAGAGTTCATTCACACCAAATGCTTTGTGCGCTGTTTTTCTATGTTAACATACACCAGATGGACATCCTTGACCCACTGATTTTCATTCTATCAGTTTACAGACGCTGTCTGAAGTTAAAAAGAACCTATTCTTGGCCTCAAACGGCACACCCACAGACCAGCCACAACAAAAAAAACTAATTGTCAATTTTTGGGAAATTGAAGTTGCTGTAGAGCCCAATTTTAATATTTAAAAATGCATCTCGAGACACCTGCGTTCTGTTCTAAATGTTGTGCTGTCTAACTTTTTTTTTTTTTTTTTTTTTTTTTTTTAGCTCAATAGCATGTTTAGTCTGTATGACAATTGCTGAAGGGGCAATAGGAATAGAACATTTTTTGGAATCAGTCATTATTTTTACAGTTCCTTTTGATGCCATTAGTGATGCAGAAATCACAAAATTCACCTTTAAATCTCATTGTGCTATAATGTTCTACAGTTTGGTTTTTTTTGAGTCCATATATTGTCTTTGGGTTTAACATTGTCAGAATGGCTTTGATATCTCCGATTTCAAACAAGTAATTTTTCACATTCAGTGGTGGAGTCTACTACCTGTGAAACCCCAAAAGAGGCTGAACCAGCTGAATCTACCAACACTGCAACCTCAAGCAGCCAAGATACAGCTGATCCCGTAGTTCCCCCCACTCCAGACAGCACCAGACAGAGTGGTAAGTTGAAAATGTTTATTCATTCATGCATGCCCTCAGAAAAGTAATAAATAAGATATCTGATTTCCTCAAAATTAAGAATTAATTGCCTTTCATATCTTGTTTGTCCTCTGGTAGAGGACAACGAAGCTCCTACTGTAGAGCAAGATGAGAGTCAGCCTGAAATGAAGGCTGTGGAGGAGGCAGCAGTGGAGTCATCAGAACAACTGTTCACAGGTGCTGTTCTTATTACCAGCTTTGAGACTGTGTCTTTTCGAAAGATGTCTCTTACTTCAGCTGACTTCTAACAACTAGCCAGCCTCCCCCCCCCCCCCCCTTTTCTGAACACTTCAGATTTCACGTGATTTCTCTCTCTCTTAATCTGTCTCTGACCATTGCTCGACCTGTTTACACAGGGTCCAAAACATTTTGTGATCCTATTACTCAATGTGACAACATTTCATTTGCAGTGTAATTGCTGATCTCCTGTCAATCAACCATTGCTCTATAGCAAGAGTTTAAACTTTGCAAATGACTTAATGGAACTTATTGAGTGTGCCTGATATCAACATGCAACCACACCGATAAGAGATGTAATTTCTGCGCTACTATTGGCACCAAACAGAAATAAAGTAAAATTAAAGTATGCTTTCCAACACCCCTTAGACTCATCACACGTTTTCGCACTCTCTGATTCCCTATGAACAAATAGGCCATGCTAATTAAAAGGTGATAACCGTTTTATGTCATTATAAACAAGACCACCATAACATATACACAACAGACAGAAAGTATGGCAGAAGAATTGGGTCATCCGATAACATCACCGGATCGAACGGCATTTGGGTGTGCGAGGGATCCAGCTTTTTCTCTGAGTATCTTACAAATTTATCTGAAGCTTGACAGTAATGAGCAAACTTATCAAGAAGCAATTCAGCAAGTTTGGTGTCTCCATCAAAACCCCAAAATTCCGAAGTCCTTAACCTTGTAAATGCATCTCCAATGTTCGCTCTGGCTTTACTCCGTTATCTGTTTCTGTGTCTTTTATCAAGTCTTTGAATTTTGGCTTTAAAATCTGTTGGCAAAGCTAAATGTATTTTCCTGTATACACGTCTACCATGGATGTTCATATTCTCGTGGCTAAACAGCTTACTACAAGTAGCCATGTCCCAAACTCACAATATAGGCTGAACTAGAAAGGGATGGGTTGGGCTGAGCAGGCCGCTCAAAATATAAACATCAATGTTTTAATAGTGCCTAGGAAGTTCAGTGATAAGACTTTTGGGGGAGGTAAACCGACGAATGGTTTTCATAGCCATTTCCTTGATTACTTATAGTTGTCAATTAGGGCTGAAATGAATAATCGACGTTATCGATAACGTTGCAACAAAAAAATTATCTATAAAAATGTTCTTTCACGAATAGTCATTTGATCTGCAGCTCACATCTGACTTAGGAGAGGAAGAATTACACCGTTCACAGTCCAAATGCACTCTAAACTTTCCAAACAGCTTCAGGTGATGTAGATCGCGAAGTATGAGGCAATTATAATGCAAAAATACGAAGTAAATACAGAAGCATTCTCGTTGTGGAATAAGTGGAGCTGGAGCTAAACTTGCGTGTCGAGCAAATGCAGTTATATTTAATGTGTTATAGCTTTATTAAAGTTTAAATAATACAGGAGCAGATCATGTAAATAACTACAAACTCTGAAACTGGCATTTTTCTGAGCGGTCAGCGCCTCTTCTATGAGTTGCGCGAATGTCCCAATCTAAGGGGGAGAGATTGAAACTGCATCCAGCTGATGCACACTCTGTCACGGGGACGCTCATCCCTCGAGCGTGCACGCTTGCTGCAGCTAGATTCTAATGTATTGGCTTGCGACTTATTGAATCATAATATATGTTAATGTGCATTTCTTATCATGAAGCAAATTTATGAGTTTTTTTTTTTTGTGAGTTAAAGATGGATTGAAGCGAACAAAGGTGAGAGAGGGTAGTCTTCGCCCCATTATACACTGCAACAAAATACGTTTTTGATTTGTTTTTGCTTGTTTTCCAATATAAATGTTACTCTTAAAACAATGTAAACTTTTTTTTTTTTTTTTTTTTTTTAGCAACTATACTGTAGAAGAAAAGATTATCTAAGAATGTTGAATATAATATTAAAAATACAAATATTTTAAAATATCTTAAAAGGATACATTCACCTGAGAAGCAGCATATACGATATATAGACTTGCTTTTAGAGAATAGATCTTGAATAGAAGTATATTTTGTCTTGGCTATACTTCTGCAAGTGCAGTAAAGTAAAAAATAAACTTCTTAAAGCAAGTCTATATATTGTGTTGCTTCTCAATTAAATGTATCTTGTTAAGGATGAATTTCTTTACTGAATCAAACTTACAAAAAGTATTTATTCCCCCTTTAATTTGTGAATATCATTTAGAGGTATTTTTAAAAGATGATTTTTTTTTTCCCCTCTTTATTGTTAGTAAGCCTGTTTAAATCGGGACACGAGCAGAATAATCGGTTAAGAGCTGATGATTACTCGTTGCATAATCGCCGAATAGTCATATCATTCTAATCATTAATTAATCTATTTATCTAAATAATCGATAGTTGCAGCCATATTGTCAATTAACAATATGGATAAAGGAATAGGATAGTAGAACATATTTTGACATCAAAAATTACATAATTCACACTGAGATTTTTTTTTTTTGCACTTTATCAAATATGCTGTAACACTCTTATGTCACTAAATCGGAGATGGTCGCAGGAGACACATTTTAGTCAAGTTACTACCAGGTGTAAACAGGGCCTCTCTCTTTCCCTCTCTCTCTCTCCACTCTGTTGCTTAACTCATGTCCCCTTTATGTTCCTGTGTCCATCTGTCTCGTGGCATGAGATGGCATCTGCTATTGAGCTTGTCTTTATCGTCTTTGACAAATGGGAATGCAGCACTTCAACTCTGGCTGTGACAGTCCTCCTCCCCTCTGAGACCGACTGCTCCTGTCTGCAGCTTCACACTGGCTGTCACTCTTCACTGTGAACCTTATACAACTAATATCCTGCATGTATTGTGCTCCTGGATCCCTTTCGTTGTCATCCATGCACCTCTGTGATTTTGCACCTCTCCCTGACACATGTGGGTTCTTTTTTCCCCCTGTCATGCTAGATACAAACTGCTTGAACAATGTGCCCTCTCTTGGTTTAATTCAGTGTTTGTAACACCACATGGTGTTTGTTGTGTTGTGTATAAATGGACTGTGTGAAAGAGAATTATGTACAGTTGACTGGATCCAAAAATTAAAAATTAAAGTTTTGTCATTTACTCACCATCATGTTGTTCAAAACCCATATGACTTTCTTTCTGTGGAACACAAAATATGTTTGACATAATGGCCGCCTTAGTCACCATTCATATTGTTTGGAAAAAAAGATGCAATATAAGCGAATGGTGACTGAGGCTAAAGGCAGAATTTGTTTGCCTCACATTTACCTTTGCATGGTGAAATTGCCAAACCAAGCAGCATCCTATTGGTCAATGCAGCAAATTCATCTTTCCAAGTTCACCAAACTTGAACTCATCTCGAAATCCATGAGGGGAAGTTATTTGCCACTAGAAGCTATCGCACAAAATTAACAATTGTGCGAGTTCCCATTGAACTGACTGTTTCGTCCACAGAATTTTGCAATGGGAAGATAATTGTGACTGCGCCTTAACATCTCCTTTTGTGTTCGACTGTAGAATATATCCTATGGGTTGGAAATAACATGATGTGAGTATATGAAAACAGAATTTTCATTTTTCGGTGAATTATCCTGTTAGGTATCCACCCAACAGGATCCCATTTGATTGCTGCTTAGAATCATTATCATTGACGTGAAAAACTGCTCTGCTGTTCTCCCATAGCAGTTAGATAGCAGGCCTGGTAGATAGCAGACCAAATGTGGTTCCAGAGAATCAATGCAATTTTATTAGATTGTCATTTTAATGTTTTTGTATATTCCTGACTTTATGTCTAGATGTCCACCAAGCCACAGAGAATGAACGTACTGACTAAGCTTACCAATGTACAATCAGGGTACTTTTTCTTTTTTTCTTTTTTTTTTTCTTCAATTTAAAGGAACATTACAGGTTCAATACAAATCAAGGTGACAGACTCCAGTCAGGCTTCCTAAGCAACCAGTTGGCCTGGTTTCTAGGGTGGATAGTCACATTGGGTTTACCTCCTCGTGGTCGCCATAATGTGGTTCTCGCTCGTGGTGAGTTGTGGGTAGATGCCGCGGAGAATAGCGTGAAGCCTCCACACATGCTAGGTTTCCACGGTAATGTGCTTAACAAGCCACGTGATAAGATGCGCAGATTGACAGTCTCAGACGAAGAGAAACTGAGATTTATCCTCAGTCACCCGGATTGAGGCAAGTCACTATGCCACCACGAGCACATTGGGAATTGGTCATTCCAAATTGGGGAGAAAAGGGGAAAAAAGATTAAATCAAGGTTGCATTAAGGCACTTACAATGGAAGTGAATGGGGTGAGTGTGAAGCTTATGATTTTGTTAAAATCATATATTATTTGAGCTGTAAAGTTGTTTAAATTGCCATTTTACTGTCGTTTTGGGGTTACAGCGTCATGGCAACAAAGTTGTAAAATTGGCTATAACTTTCCACAGAAAGTTATTTCGCAATTCTTATCACACTAAAATCATGTTAACATGCAGTTTTTGTCTTGTGATTTCTATTGAAACGCTGAGTATTTTAACGTTTACAGATTGGGCCCCATTCAATTGTAAGTGCCTCATTGGGACCCAGATTTGTGCTTTTTTTAAAGAAAAGGAGACGCAAGTCAAAATGAGTTTTTTGGTAATCAATATTTTACTGCAAATGCTGTCGATTGAGCTTATCTTGTATTGAACCCGGAATATTCCTTTAAATTGCATTTCTTTTTGTTATATCCTGTCAATAATTTAGCAATCTATGGGAACTTGTGAGTTAC